>JARJEE010000003.1:19085000-19112500 GCA_030180105.1 Hyles lineata
TATCTAGAGGTAGTATTCCCGCCAGCAGTAGGGTTGAGTTTAGGGAGGCGGTCCGATACGCCTTCGTCAGCTTTTGAGCAAAGCTTCGCTGGATTGCTCCGAGCTGCTTCCTCACCCCCAGTTTACGGCTGGCAGGAGCCCACGCACTACTCGCGTAGAGAATTACGGGCTCAACCGCCGCCGTGTAGATTGCCCTGATGACCTCCGGTCCCAACCCCCACTGGACTTTGGCTGACCTCGCAAGCATTTGGTATATTGTGACAGCCTTTTTGCAAGTCTGCTTAACGTGGCTGTTAAAGGTGAGCCCGTGGTCAATCGTCAGCCCCAGAAGCTTTATTTCAGAAGACAGGCCAATGTCGACGCCTCCCATGTGCAGGATTGGAGTATCGTACTTTAATTTTTTGGTAATAACCATTGCCTGGGTTTTATGTGGCGCAAATTTCAGTTTATTTCTGATACCCCAGTCCCGCACATAGGCTAGCGCCGCATTGGCCTGCTTCTGTGCTTCTCCCGTGGAATCCCCATCAAACACCAGGACGACATCGTCAGCAAAAGCCTGACAATAGTCGCCCCGCTGCTCTAACCCCTTTAACAGGGGATCGAGAAGGAGGTTCCACAGGATTGGGCCGCCGATTGACCCCTGGACACAACCCTTAACAGTCCGTTTTGCAGCTTCTGCGCCCGCGTAACGGACTCTGACCATCCGATCATCCAGATAACTGTCGATCAGCCGTCTGATGTTGGGTGGGCATTGCTCTTCCGCCAGTCGTACTTTCAGTCTTGGCCACCAGGCGCTATCGAATGCTCCCTCTATGTCCAGCGAGATCATTATTATGACGCGCTTCTTTAGAAGCTTCGCTCTAATATGTTCCATTAGGACATAGAGGGAGTCCTCGGTGCCCTTTTGTGGCATAAAGCCGTACTGGCGGTGGCTTAACCTCGGTAGTAGGTGCCACTTGAGCCTACCCACCAACATCTTTTCCAGCACCTTTCCTAACACTGGCAAAAGTCCTATTGGTCGATGCGCTTTCGGAACCGTGTAATCTACTTTACCCGGTTTCCTAAGCACAGCGACCGTGGCCTGTTTCCAGATTCTTGGAAAACAGGCCAGTTCCAGGCACTTATTTGCCAGTGATAGGAAAGCCACCGGATCCTGGCCGATCGACTGCGCGCAGATATCGGAGGTCAGGCCGTCGGCGCCGGGCGCTTTCCGGGGGTTGAAACTCGCCAGCGCAACGCGGAGCTCGCGCATCGTGAAAGGGGGGTCATGTAACTCACCATGGACTCTCTCATTCACGCGCGCGGCCAGCTCCCTGGTGCGCTGGTGATCCCGGTTGTCTTCCTCGTCAGGGTCGTCCGGGTAGAACGTGTCGGCCAGGAACCTTGCCGAATCCTCCGATCCCAGGATCTTCCCGTCCCTGACGAGAGGCTGATCCTCCTGCCGCTTAGTCAACCTGCCAAGTGCCCGATATACCCCATCCCATACTCCTTCTTTATCCTGCTTTCCACAAAACTCTACCCAACTTTTAACCTGCGCCTCCTTTGCTTCCCTCTCATACTTTTCTTTGGCCTCTTTGTACTCCCGTATTACCCTATCTTTCCTTACGTGCGCGGCCCACCTGATTCTGCGTTTCTTCCGCATCATGTCGAGTCTGGACCCTTCGAGCTCTTTGGACCACCAAGGTACGGTAAATTTTTTATTTCCTCTTTTCTTAGGTATTATTTTTTCACATGTTTGAATTATAATCTCTGTAAATTTTTCTATTTTAGTCTCTAAATCCTGTTTATTGTCTATTTTCTCTATGTATAATTTAGTTAATTTATGTTCGTTTATTAATTTTTTAATCTCTTTCCCAAATTTTACCCAATCCGCCTTTTTAGTATTAAATATTCGTGTAGTTCTTTCAATTTTTATGCCGTCCCCTTTGCGTTGTACCATTTTAAATATGATTGTATTGTGATCCGAGCTCGTCAGGTCCTCTTCGACATGCCAATTTTGAATTTTGCCCAGGAGATCGACCGAGCAGGCGGTGATGTCCACCTGGCTGGAGTAGGCTCTGTCTCCTCTGACCGTGAAGAACGTTGGCGTATTGCCTTCGTTCAACACATGTAGCCCCGCCTCGTCCAGCCAGCCGGACACCTCCTCCCCCCTTTGGTCGATCTCCTGACTCCACCACAAGCTTTTTGCGTTGGTGTCCCCACCTATTAGTAAACGCCCCGGACCATACTTTTGGACTATAGCCCTCAGCTGGTCCAAGTACCCTGCTATAGGCCGGTCTGGTTCGAAATAGCATGAGACCAACACGACCTCCCAGGCGCTGGTGCGGACATTCAGCACGACAATATTCGTCGTGGTGAATTCTGGGCATACCAAGGCATCCACTCCCTCATCAAAAACTGCGATGGCTGCCTTGACCGGCCCTTCGATCCGCTCCGCGCACTGGAAGATCCTGGTGGTCCCGTACTGCTTCACGCGACCGGATCCCCCGACGTATGGCTCCTGGATTAAGGCAAACGCAAGTCCCCGCTCTGCTGCATGTAGCATGAGTTCTTGCGTTGCCAGGGCCTTCCTCTGCAGGTTGGCCTGTGCGACCAAGTATGGCTTCACGCCGGGATCAGGGTCGGGCATAGTCTGGCCGGGGGTTACGGGGACCACCTCAGCAATACGCTATGGCAGAGCGGGCCAGAGCGTCCCATCTCATTCTCACTGGGCAGTCCCGACTGAAGGCGTTGTGCACGGTGTCGGCGATTTTCGCCTTTTGGCAGTTGCAGCATGTAGGTGCTGCAGCTGCCATCCACTCCGGGCACTCCGCCCTCAGATGCGGTCCCGCGCAGTGACTGCACACGTCCAGAGAAGCCTTGCAGAACCGCCTCCCATGGCCGTAGCCCAAACACCTTGAACATTGGACCAAGGGAGACTGGTCTTCTACCCTGACCCTCTGGACGTCTATGTGCAACGCTCCAGCCTCTATAAATCGCTGCCAAAGTTGCGGTGAGACTCGCAGAACGATGTGCGTCATCAGGGGGTTTCGCGCTCGTCTCCTATACCTCACCTCTATCCTGTTTTCCTCCTTTCCTACTTTATCTATTAGCCCTTTATTCTGTATCCTTATCGCACTGATAAGTTCCTCATCTTTATGACAGCTCAGTACGTCTTTGAGGATAATGAGTGGATCCTTATTTTTAATCTCTTCTGCTTTTAGACTATCACCTGATTTTCCTATTCTTTCTTTTATCTTTTCTAGTTGGTCCTTATCCTGACATCCTACTATAACTTTCCTCTCTTTAGCTTTTCGAATTTTATCAATCCTAATTCCTTGTTCTGTCGCATTCACCACTTTTCTAAACTTCTCCACTACCTCATCACCCGTTTCCTTTTCGTCTCTTGATGTAATGATGATGGAGTGCATCGCCGTTGTCACATTTGGCACATTTCCTTGCTGTGGACCAGCTGCTACACTCGCATACGTCCTCTGAGCTGCCATTTCGTCTTTACAATTTCTCATCTCTTCCTTAATTCTCTCCATTTCCTGTTTACTTTCCTGTAGCAGTTTTCCATGCTCCTCCAGTTTCCTCACTAATTCCTGTTCTATCTTTTCCCTATATGTTATATCTTTTTCCTTTTCCTCTATATTAACCTTTTTAGCCTTCTGCTTTCCAATTTCTTTTTCCTGATCGCCTTCCTTATAAGGTGTTCCTTCCTCTGCCTCCTTTACCAGCTTGAACAATCTTTCCGTGGCTTCGATTACCTCTAACTTAATATCAGTTTTTAGGTTCCTGCTGTTGTTAATCTGGAGCTTCGCTTTGAGAAGGCACGCCCTGGCCTCCGCCGTCCTGCTCGTATAGACTGGACCCACCTTTTTGGGCGAAATCCGCCCACTCGATGTTCCGGCGGTTGGCGACTTTTGTATTGTGCCTCCCCTCTCCACTCCGCCTACAGTTGCAGATGTAGTTCCAGGAATCCTAACCTTCTGGCTGGTCCTCAATGTAACCGCTGTATCCACGGCCTCTGACGATCCATCAAGCCGAGACTCGATGCTGCGTCTCGCCTGGGCGACAGTTTGGCTACACGCAGGACCCGCTCTCTCTGGATTTTCGGTGCTCATTACGTTCTCTTGTGAGAGGGGGGAAGGTCTTTTCTGAGGTGTGTGGAAACTGGGCATCTTTTCTCCTGGTATAGGGGTTCCGTCAAGTATGTAACTACGTGAGTGTAAAGGGTTCACGTTAATTAGACTACTGATTTGTAGAAATATGTACTAATATTTGTTGTCTATATAAAATAGTCCAGGTTAAAGTTCAAGGCTCCCTGAGCCTGGTCAAAGATATAAATTCCGAGTATTCAGTTAATATTCACTGTTACAAATGCACAGTTAATAGTGGGAGAGGGCCAATTGGGCTGCTCTCCAACACTGGTTAATTCTCAACTTATACGTCAATATTAGAAATTTGCAGGTGTATATTGCCTACAAATTTGGTCAAATTTAGTCAATTCAGTTATTTTGTCAATAAGATCAGCCGTGGTATTTTTTCAAGATTTTAAAACTATGTTTCTAGACTCTCTATAATTTTCAAATAAGTAATTTAAGAAATTTTAATATTGTTGAAATTTTTATAAAATCTGAACCGAGTTGATATACCTGATGACGCTATAGGGTGGGTGGGAGGGGGAAATTTTGCAGTTTTAACGCGTCTAGACCCAGCATGCGTGGTATCCACGTGTCGGGCTCGACGAGACGCGTGTACTGGTGCAAAAATCGGGAACGACCGGGAGCAAAAATTTTCGAGGGGGGCCCAAAAACAGATATTTTGAATGAAATTTGTTGAAATTTATTGAAATTTACCACAAATAGGGAACAACAACAGGAACGCAGCGCCCTCTGTGTGCCACCGAGCGATGGGACACAGGTTGTACGGAAAATCTAAAATTCTAGACCAGAATGTAAATTTTAAAGTTACTTATATGAATTTTTCAAACAAATTATCAAATTATATGTGGATTTACACAAAAACAAACAGTTTCGGGTCTCCAGATCCCAGCTGGCGTGGGGTCCACGTATCGGGATCGACGGGACTCGTTCGTAATTGCAACAATCCAGGACAAATCGACACGAAAATTTTGAAAATAAGTAAGTATTAGTATGTGGGTATGTTATTTTCAAAAATCCAAAATATGTTATAAAAACTCAAATTCAATATGACACAATCTAAAACACCACGCCCTCTATGCGCGTTCACACGAAACCACACCACAAACAAGAATAATGTAAATTTAAAAACAAATGTTAACATCAAATTTCTCGATCCGTGCACACCTTAGGTGGATTTCCTTACATTCGCGCTTCGATTGCGCAATCGATTAGGATCGATTATAAAAATTTTGCAGTTTTAACGCGTCTAGACCCAGCATGCGTGGTATCCACGTGTCGGGCTCGACGAGACGCGTGTACTGGTGCAAAAATCGGGAACGACCGGGAGCAAAAATTTTCGAGGGGGGCCCAAAAACAGATATTTTGAATGAAATTTGTTGAAATTTATTGAAATTTACCACAAATAGGGAACAACAACAGGAACGCAGCGCCCTCTGTGTGCCACCGAGCGATGGGACACAGGTTGTACGGAAAATCTAAAATTCTAGACCAGAATGTAAATTTTAAAGTTACTTATATGAATTTTTCAAACAAATTATCAAATTATATGTGGATTTACACAAAAACAAACAGTTTCGGGTCTCCAGATCCCAGCTGGCGTGGGGTCCACGTATCGGGATCGACGGGACTCGTTCGTAATTGCAACAATCCAGGACAAATCGACACGAAAATTTTGAAAATAAGTAAGTATTAGTATGTGGGTATGTTATTTTCAAAAATCCAAAATATGTTATAAAAACTCAAATTCAATATGACACAATCTAAAACACCACGCCCTCTATGCGCGTTCACACGAAACCACACCACAAACAAGAATAATGTAAATTTAAAAACAAATGTTAACATCAAATTTCTCGATCCGTGCACACCTTAGGTGGATTTCCTTACATTCGCGCTTCGATTGCGCAATCGATTAGGATCGATTATAAAAATTTTGCAGTTTTAACGCGTCTAGACCCAGCATGCGTGGTATCCACGTGTCGGGCTCGACGAGACGCGTGTACTGGTGCAAAAATCGGGAACGACCGGGAGCAAAAATTTTCGAGGGGGGCCCAAAAACAGATATTTTGAATGAAATTTGTTGAAATTTATTGAAATTTACCACAAATAGGGAACAACAACAGGAACGCAGCGCCCTCTGTGTGCCACCGAGCGATGGGACACAGGTTGTACGGAAAATCTAAAATTCTAGACCAGAATGTAAATTTTAAAGTTACTTATATGAATTTTTCAAACAAATTATCAAATTATATGTGGATTTACACAAAAACAAACAGTTTCGGGTCTCCAGATCCCAGCTGGCGTGGGGTCCACGTATCGGGATCGACGGGACTCGTTCGTAATTGCAACAATCCAGGACAAATCGACACGAAAATTTTGAAAATAAGTAAGTATTAGTATGTGGGTATGTTATTTTCAAAAATCCAAAATATGTTATAAAAACTCAAATTCAATATGACACAATCTAAAACACCACGCCCTCTATGCGCGTTCACACGAAACCACACCACAAACAAGAATAATGTAAATTTAAAAACAAATGTTAACATCAAATTTCTCGATCCGTGCACACCTTAGGTGGATTTCCTTACATTCGCGCTTCGATTGCGCAATCGATTAGGATCGATTATAAAAATTTTGCAGTTTTAACGCGTCTAGACCCAGCATGCGTGGTATCCACGTGTCGGGCTCGACGAGACGCGTGTACTGGTGCAAAAATCGGGAACGACCGGGAGCAAAAATTTTCGAGGGGGGCCCAAAAACAGATATTTTGAATGAAATTTGTTGAAATTTATTGAAATTTACCACAAATAGGGAACAACAACAGGAACGCAGCGCCCTCTGTGTGCCACCGAGCGATGGGACACAGGTTGTACGGAAAATCTAAAATTCTAGACCAGAATGTAAATTTTAAAGTTACTTATATGAATTTTTCAAACAAATTATCAAATTATATGTGGATTTACACAAAAACAAACAGTTTCGGGTCTCCAGATCCCAGCTGGCGTGGGGTCCACGTATCGGGATCGACGGGACTCGTTCGTAATTGCAACAATCCAGGACAAATCGACACGAAAATTTTGAAAATAAGTAAGTATTAGTATGTGGGTATGTTATTTTCAAAAATCCAAAATATGTTATAAAAACTCAAATTCAATATGACACAATCTAAAACACCACGCCCTCTATGCGCGTTCACACGAAACCACACCACAAACAAGAATAATGTAAATTTAAAAACAAATGTTAACATCAAATTTCTCGATCCGTGCACACCTTAGGTGGATTTCCTTACATTCGCGCTTCGATTGCGCAATCGATTAGGATCGATTATAAAAATTTTGCAGTTTTAACGCGTCTAGACCCAGCATGCGTGGTATCCACGTGTCGGGCTCGACGAGACGCGTGTACTGGTGCAAAAATCGGGAACGACCGGGAGCAAAAATTTTCGAGGGGGGCCCAAAAACAGATATTTTGAATGAAATTTGTTGAAATTTATTGAAATTTACCACAAATAGGGAACAACAACAGGAACGCAGCGCCCTCTGTGTGCCACCGAGCGATGGGACACAGGTTGTACGGAAAATCTAAAATTCTAGACCAGAATGTAAATTTTAAAGTTACTTATATGAATTTTTCAAACAAATTATCAAATTATATGTGGATTTACACAAAAACAAACAGTTTCGGGTCTCCAGATCCCAGCTGGCGTGGGGTCCACGTATCGGGATCGACGGGACTCGTTCGTAATTGCAACAATCCAGGACAAATCGACACGAAAATTTTGAAAATAAGTAAGTATTAGTATGTGGGTATGTTATTTTCAAAAATCCAAAATATGTTATAAAAACTCAAATTCAATATGACACAATCTAAAACACCACGCCCTCTATGCGCGTTCACACGAAACCACACCACAAACAAGAATAATGTAAATTTAAAAACAAATGTTAACATCAAATTTCTCGATCCGTGCACACCTTAGGTGGATTTCCTTACATTCGCGCTTCGATTGCGCAATCGATTAGGATCGATTATAAAAATTTTGCAGTTTTAACGCGTCTAGACCCAGCATGCGTGGTATCCACGTGTCGGGCTCGACGAGACGCGTGTACTGGTGCAAAAATCGGGAACGACCGGGAGCAAAAATTTTCGAGGGGGGCCCAAAAACAGATATTTTGAATGAAATTTGTTGAAATTTATTGAAATTTACCACAAATAGGGAACAACAACAGGAACGCAGCGCCCTCTGTGTGCCACCGAGCGATGGGACACAGGTTGTACGGAAAATCTAAAATTCTAGACCAGAATGTAAATTTTAAAGTTACTTATATGAATTTTTCAAACAAATTATCAAATTATATGTGGATTTACACAAAAACAAACAGTTTCGGGTCTCCAGATCCCAGCTGGCGTGGGGTCCACGTATCGGGATCGACGGGACTCGTTCGTAATTGCAACAATCCAGGACAAATCGACACGAAAATTTTGAAAATAAGTAAGTATTAGTATGTGGGTATGTTATTTTCAAAAATCCAAAATATGTTATAAAAACTCAAATTCAATATGACACAATCTAAAACACCACGCCCTCTATGCGCGTTCACACGAAACCACACCACAAACAAGAATAATGTAAATTTAAAAACAAATGTTAACATCAAATTTCTCGATCCGTGCACACCTTAGGTGGATTTCCTTACATTCGCGCTTCGATTGCGCAATCGATTAGGATCGATTATAAAAATTTTGCAGTTTTAACGCGTCTAGACCCAGCATGCGTGGTATCCACGTGTCGGGCTCGACGAGACGCGTGTACTGGTGCAAAAATCGGGAACGACCGGGAGCAAAAATTTTCGAGGGGGGCCCAAAAACAGATATTTTGAATGAAATTTGTTGAAATTTATTGAAATTTACCACAAATAGGGAACAACAACAGGAACGCAGCGCCCTCTGTGTGCCACCGAGCGATGGGACACAGGTTGTACGGAAAATCTAAAATTCTAGACCAGAATGTAAATTTTAAAGTTACTTATATGAATTTTTCAAACAAATTATCAAATTATATGTGGATTTACACAAAAACAAACAGTTTCGGGTCTCCAGATCCCAGCTGGCGTGGGGTCCACGTATCGGGATCGACGGGACTCGTTCGTAATTGCAACAATCCAGGACAAATCGACACGAAAATTTTGAAAATAAGTAAGTATTAGTATGTGGGTATGTTATTTTCAAAAATCCAAAATATGTTATAAAAACTCAAATTCAATATGACACAATCTAAAACACCACGCCCTCTATGCGCGTTCACACGAAACCACACCACAAACAAGAATAATGTAAATTTAAAAACAAATGTTAACATCAAATTTCTCGATCCGTGCACACCTTAGGTGGATTTCCTTACATTCGCGCTTCGATTGCGCAATCGATTAGGATCGATTATAAAAATTTTGCAGTTTTAACGCGTCTAGACCCAGCATGCGTGGTATCCACGTGTCGGGCTCGACGAGACGCGTGTACTGGTGCAAAAATCGGGAACGACCGGGAGCAAAAATTTTCGAGGGGGGCCCAAAAACAGATATTTTGAATGAAATTTGTTGAAATTTATTGAAATTTACCACAAATAGGGAACAACAACAGGAACGCAGCGCCCTCTGTGTGCCACCGAGCGATGGGACACAGGTTGTACGGAAAATCTAAAATTCTAGACCAGAATGTAAATTTTAAAGTTACTTATATGAATTTTTCAAACAAATTATCAAATTATATGTGGATTTACACAAAAACAAACAGTTTCGGGTCTCCAGATCCCAGCTGGCGTGGGGTCCACGTATCGGGATCGACGGGACTCGTTCGTAATTGCAACAATCCAGGACAAATCGACACGAAAATTTTGAAAATAAGTAAGTATTAGTATGTGGGTATGTTATTTTCAAAAATCCAAAATATGTTATAAAAACTCAAATTCAATATGACACAATCTAAAACACCACGCCCTCTATGCGCGTTCACACGAAACCACACCACAAACAAGAATAATGTAAATTTAAAAACAAATGTTAACATCAAATTTCTCGATCCGTGCACACCTTAGGTGGATTTCCTTACATTCGCGCTTCGATTGCGCAATCGATTAGGATCGATTATAAAAATTTTGCAGTTTTAACGCGTCTAGACCCAGCATGCGTGGTATCCACGTGTCGGGCTCGACGAGACGCGTGTACTGGTGCAAAAATCGGGAACGACCGGGAGCAAAAATTTTCGAGGGGGGCCCAAAAACAGATATTTTGAATGAAATTTGTTGAAATTTATTGAAATTTACCACAAATAGGGAACAACAACAGGAACGCAGCGCCCTCTGTGTGCCACCGAGCGATGGGACACAGGTTGTACGGAAAATCTAAAATTCTAGACCAGAATGTAAATTTTAAAGTTACTTATATGAATTTTTCAAACAAATTATCAAATTATATGTGGATTTACACAAAAACAAACAGTTTCGGGTCTCCAGATCCCAGCTGGCGTGGGGTCCACGTATCGGGATCGACGGGACTCGTTCGTAATTGCAACAATCCAGGACAAATCGACACGAAAATTTTGAAAATAAGTAAGTATTAGTATGTGGGTATGTTATTTTCAAAAATCCAAAATATGTTATAAAAACTCAAATTCAATATGACACAATCTAAAACACCACGCCCTCTATGCGCGTTCACACGAAACCACACCACAAACAAGAATAATGTAAATTTAAAAACAAATGTTAACATCAAATTTCTCGATCCGTGCACACCTTAGGTGGATTTCCTTACATTCGCGCTTCGATTGCGCAATCGATTAGGATCGATTATAAAAATTTTGCAGTTTTAACGCGTCTAGACCCAGCATGCGTGGTATCCACGTGTCGGGCTCGACGAGACGCGTGTACTGGTGCAAAAATCGGGAACGACCGGGAGCAAAAATTTTCGAGGGGGGCCCAAAAACAGATATTTTGAATGAAATTTGTTGAAATTTATTGAAATTTACCACAAATAGGGAACAACAACAGGAACGCAGCGCCCTCTGTGTGCCACCGAGCGATGGGACACAGGTTGTACGGAAAATCTAAAATTCTAGACCAGAATGTAAATTTTAAAGTTACTTATATGAATTTTTCAAACAAATTATCAAATTATATGTGGATTTACACAAAAACAAACAGTTTCGGGTCTCCAGATCCCAGCTGGCGTGGGGTCCACGTATCGGGATCGACGGGACTCGTTCGTAATTGCAACAATCCAGGACAAATCGACACGAAAATTTTGAAAATAAGTAAGTATTAGTATGTGGGTATGTTATTTTCAAAAATCCAAAATATGTTATAAAAACTCAAATTCAATATGACACAATCTAAAACACCACGCCCTCTATGCGCGTTCACACGAAACCACACCACAAACAAGAATAATGTAAATTTAAAAACAAATGTTAACATCAAATTTCTCGATCCGTGCACACCTTAGGTGGATTTCCTTACATTCGCGCTTCGATTGCGCAATCGATTAGGATCGATTATAAAAATTTTGCAGTTTTAACGCGTCTAGACCCAGCATGCGTGGTATCCACGTGTCGGGCTCGACGAGACGCGTGTACTGGTGCAAAAATCGGGAACGACCGGGAGCAAAAATTTTCGAGGGGGGCCCAAAAACAGATATTTTGAATGAAATTTGTTGAAATTTATTGAAATTTACCACAAATAGGGAACAACAACAGGAACGCAGCGCCCTCTGTGTGCCACCGAGCGATGGGACACAGGTTGTACGGAAAATCTAAAATTCTAGACCAGAATGTAAATTTTAAAGTTACTTATATGAATTTTTCAAACAAATTATCAAATTATATGTGGATTTACACAAAAACAAACAGTTTCGGGTCTCCAGATCCCAGCTGGCGTGGGGTCCACGTATCGGGATCGACGGGACTCGTTCGTAATTGCAACAATCCAGGACAAATCGACACGAAAATTTTGAAAATAAGTAAGTATTAGTATGTGGGTATGTTATTTTCAAAAATCCAAAATATGTTATAAAAACTCAAATTCAATATGACACAATCTAAAACACCACGCCCTCTATGCGCGTTCACACGAAACCACACCACAAACAAGAATAATGTAAATTTAAAAACAAATGTTAACATCAAATTTCTCGATCCGTGCACACCTTAGGTGGATTTCCTTACATTCGCGCTTCGATTGCGCAATCGATTAGGATCGATTATAAAAATTTTGCAGTTTTAACGCGTCTAGACCCAGCATGCGTGGTATCCACGTGTCGGGCTCGACGAGACGCGTGTACTGGTGCAAAAATCGGGAACGACCGGGAGCAAAAATTTTCGAGGGGGGCCCAAAAACAGATATTTTGAATGAAATTTGTTGAAATTTATTGAAATTTACCACAAATAGGGAACAACAACAGGAACGCAGCGCCCTCTGTGTGCCACCGAGCGATGGGACACAGGTTGTACGGAAAATCTAAAATTCTAGACCAGAATGTAAATTTTAAAGTTACTTATATGAATTTTTCAAACAAATTATCAAATTATATGTGGATTTACACAAAAACAAACAGTTTCGGGTCTCCAGATCCCAGCTGGCGTGGGGTCCACGTATCGGGATCGACGGGACTCGTTCGTAATTGCAACAATCCAGGACAAATCGACACGAAAATTTTGAAAATAAGTAAGTATTAGTATGTGGGTATGTTATTTTCAAAAATCCAAAATATGTTATAAAAACTCAAATTCAATATGACACAATCTAAAACACCACGCCCTCTATGCGCGTTCACACGAAACCACACCACAAACAAGAATAATGTAAATTTAAAAACAAATGTTAACATCAAATTTCTCGATCCGTGCACACCTTAGGTGGATTTCCTTACATTCGCGCTTCGATTGCGCAATCGATTAGGATCGATTATAAAAATTTTGCAGTTTTAACGCGTCTAGACCCAGCATGCGTGGTATCCACGTGTCGGGCTCGACGAGACGCGTGTACTGGTGCAAAAATCGGGAACGACCGGGAGCAAAAATTTTCGAGGGGGGCCCAAAAACAGATATTTTGAATGAAATTTGTTGAAATTTATTGAAATTTACCACAAATAGGGAACAACAACAGGAACGCAGCGCCCTCTGTGTGCCACCGAGCGATGGGACACAGGTTGTACGGAAAATCTAAAATTCTAGACCAGAATGTAAATTTTAAAGTTACTTATATGAATTTTTCAAACAAATTATCAAATTATATGTGGATTTACACAAAAACAAACAGTTTCGGGTCTCCAGATCCCAGCTGGCGTGGGGTCCACGTATCGGGATCGACGGGACTCGTTCGTAATTGCAACAATCCAGGACAAATCGACACGAAAATTTTGAAAATAAGTAAGTATTAGTATGTGGGTATGTTATTTTCAAAAATCCAAAATATGTTATAAAAACTCAAATTCAATATGACACAATCTAAAACACCACGCCCTCTATGCGCGTTCACACGAAACCACACCACAAACAAGAATAATGTAAATTTAAAAACAAATGTTAACATCAAATTTCTCGATCCGTGCACACCTTAGGTGGATTTCCTTACATTCGCGCTTCGATTGCGCAATCGATTAGGATCGATTATAAAAATTTTGCAGTTTTAACGCGTCTAGACCCAGCATGCGTGGTATCCACGTGTCGGGCTCGACGAGACGCGTGTACTGGTGCAAAAATCGGGAACGACCGGGAGCAAAAATTTTCGAGGGGGGCCCAAAAACAGATATTTTGAATGAAATTTGTTGAAATTTATTGAAATTTACCACAAATAGGGAACAACAACAGGAACGCAGCGCCCTCTGTGTGCCACCGAGCGATGGGACACAGGTTGTACGGAAAATCTAAAATTCTAGACCAGAATGTAAATTTTAAAGTTACTTATATGAATTTTTCAAACAAATTATCAAATTATATGTGGATTTACACAAAAACAAACAGTTTCGGGTCTCCAGATCCCAGCTGGCGTGGGGTCCACGTATCGGGATCGACGGGACTCGTTCGTAATTGCAACAATCCAGGACAAATCGACACGAAAATTTTGAAAATAAGTAAGTATTAGTATGTGGGTATGTTATTTTCAAAAATCCAAAATATGTTATAAAAACTCAAATTCAATATGACACAATCTAAAACACCACGCCCTCTATGCGCGTTCACACGAAACCACACCACAAACAAGAATAATGTAAATTTAAAAACAAATGTTAACATCAAATTTCTCGATCCGTGCACACCTTAGGTGGATTTCCTTACATTCGCGCTTCGATTGCGCAATCGATTAGGATCGATTATAAAAATTTTGCAGTTTTAACGCGTCTAGACCCAGCATGCGTGGTATCCACGTGTCGGGCTCGACGAGACGCGTGTACTGGTGCAAAAATCGGGAACGACCGGGAGCAAAAATTTTCGAGGGGGGCCCAAAAACAGATATTTTGAATGAAATTTGTTGAAATTTATTGAAATTTACCACAAATAGGGAACAACAACAGGAACGCAGCGCCCTCTGTGTGCCACCGAGCGATGGGACACAGGTTGTACGGAAAATCTAAAATTCTAGACCAGAATGTAAATTTTAAAGTTACTTATATGAATTTTTCAAACAAATTATCAAATTATATGTGGATTTACACAAAAACAAACAGTTTCGGGTCTCCAGATCCCAGCTGGCGTGGGGTCCACGTATCGGGATCGACGGGACTCGTTCGTAATTGCAACAATCCAGGACAAATCGACACGAAAATTTTGAAAATAAGTAAGTATTAGTATGTGGGTATGTTATTTTCAAAAATCCAAAATATGTTATAAAAACTCAAATTCAATATGACACAATCTAAAACACCACGCCCTCTATGCGCGTTCACACGAAACCACACCACAAACAAGAATAATGTAAATTTAAAAACAAATGTTAACATCAAATTTCTCGATCCGTGCACACCTTAGGTGGATTTCCTTACATTCGCGCTTCGATTGCGCAATCGATTAGGATCGATTATAAAAATTTTGCAGTTTTAACGCGTCTAGACCCAGCATGCGTGGTATCCACGTGTCGGGCTCGACGAGACGCGTGTACTGGTGCAAAAATCGGGAACGACCGGGAGCAAAAATTTTCGAGGGGGGCCCAAAAACAGATATTTTGAATGAAATTTGTTGAAATTTATTGAAATTTACCACAAATAGGGAACAACAACAGGAACGCAGCGCCCTCTGTGTGCCACCGAGCGATGGGACACAGGTTGTACGGAAAATCTAAAATTCTAGACCAGAATGTAAATTTTAAAGTTACTTATATGAATTTTTCAAACAAATTATCAAATTATATGTGGATTTACACAAAAACAAACAGTTTCGGGTCTCCAGATCCCAGCTGGCGTGGGGTCCACGTATCGGGATCGACGGGACTCGTTCGTAATTGCAACAATCCAGGACAAATCGACACGAAAATTTTGAAAATAAGTAAGTATTAGTATGTGGGTATGTTATTTTCAAAAATCCAAAATATGTTATAAAAACTCAAATTCAATATGACACAATCTAAAACACCACGCCCTCTATGCGCGTTCACACGAAACCACACCACAAACAAGAATAATGTAAATTTAAAAACAAATGTTAACATCAAATTTCTCGATCCGTGCACACCTTAGGTGGATTTCCTTACATTCGCGCTTCGATTGCGCAATCGATTAGGATCGATTATAAAAATTTTGCAGTTTTAACGCGTCTAGACCCAGCATGCGTGGTATCCACGTGTCGGGCTCGACGAGACGCGTGTACTGGTGCAAAAATCGGGAACGACCGGGAGCAAAAATTTTCGAGGGGGGCCCAAAAACAGATATTTTGAATGAAATTTGTTGAAATTTATTGAAATTTACCACAAATAGGGAACAACAACAGGAACGCAGCGCCCTCTGTGTGCCACCGAGCGATGGGACACAGGTTGTACGGAAAATCTAAAATTCTAGACCAGAATGTAAATTTTAAAGTTACTTATATGAATTTTTCAAACAAATTATCAAATTATATGTGGATTTACACAAAAACAAACAGTTTCGGGTCTCCAGATCCCAGCTGGCGTGGGGTCCACGTATCGGGATCGACGGGACTCGTTCGTAATTGCAACAATCCAGGACAAATCGACACGAAAATTTTGAAAATAAGTAAGTATTAGTATGTGGGTATGTTATTTTCAAAAATCCAAAATATGTTATAAAAACTCAAATTCAATATGACACAATCTAAAACACCACGCCCTCTATGCGCGTTCACACGAAACCACACCACAAACAAGAATAATGTAAATTTAAAAACGGTTAGGTTAGGTTAGGTTAGGTTAGGTTAGGTTAGGTTAGGTTAGGTTAGGTTAGGTTAGGTTAGGTTAGGTTAGGTTAGGTTAGGTTAGGTTAGGTTAGGTTAGGTTAGGTTAGGTTAGGTTAGGTTAGGTTAGGTTAGGTTAGGTTAGGTTAGGTTAGGTTAGGTTAGGTTAGGTTAGGTTAGGTTAGGTTAGGTTAGGTTAGGTTAGGTTAGGTTAGGTTAGGTTAGGTTAGGTTAGGTTAGGTTAGGTTAGGTTAGGTTAGGTTAGGTTAGGTTAGGTTAGGTTTTTTTTTTTTTTTTTTTTTTTTTTTTCTCCTGTGTTCTATTTTGTAGGGGAGTGTTTTGTCTCGCTGCAGAGTGTTGTGAGTGAGCATGTGGGGTGAGATTAACCAGCAAAGGGGTAGGGTCTCGCTATTTGATACGACGACCCGCCCTTTGCCGGTTTTATGTGTAGGTGTAGGGGAAACATCCGGAGAGGCAAGACTACGGCATAGCAATGTTTTCATCCGCCCCTCGTCGGTTCCCCTTGGTAAAGTAAGGAATTGTCAGGTGTGTGTTCGCGTATTGAGTAAAGTGTGTGGTCGCAAGAGATAGTTCTTATTATCTAATTCTTATATTTTAGGTATAAATAAGTTTTTCACAGTTAGGTTTTTTATTACAATGGTAAGTATAAGATTATCAGATGGCTACATTTATGTAGCAGTTATGTAAAGCGAAGTGATCGGTGTAAGTGACCAAGTGTGTAGTTATAAGAGTGAGATGTATGAAATGGTGTGAGTAATAAAGTATGTGAATAGTGGTGACGGTAAATATTTACCAAAGTTTATATCAGTAATCGATGGGTGAAGATAAATCAATCAACAAAAATTTTGAAAATTTTCCAATTGGAAATTCCAATAAGATTTTTGCCAATGGGAATTCTAATTAGAATTCCAATTGGTATAGAACCAAGTGAGAATTTGTAAAATTGTAAGTTAGTAATGAATTTTCGTGTGTTAATTATTATAAGGTGAAAGTGAGAATTGACAATTACTAATTATATTGTGTGTGTATGAATGTTTATATAAATGTTATTGTTGTTAATGTTTCAGACTAATCTAGAAGAGTTTAATTGTGTTTAAATGAGTATGAGTGGAAATTATGTTAGTGTGTAAAGTTAGTGTGTGACAATTAGAGGTTTGCACATGATGTAATTATGTTGATTATTGAAGAATAATTACTAAATTTCTATATAATATATAAGGCAAGGAAAATCAGTTTAAATGTGATACAAATAAATTACTGTTGGATAATATAAATATATGATTTTGATAAAGTGATTAAATAATCAATATTATGGTGATGTGTAGTAAAATTTTTAAAAGTGAATATATACTTATTTCAAATTACACTGGGAGTGTGTTTAAGATTGAAACAAGAGTTAAGGAATCTTGGGTGTTGGTGCAAACAATACTCATTGTTCTCGGCTCAACCGTGGGAATATTTGCGCGTGGCGGCGCTCCTGACCGGGCGGCCGAATTCAATGACGTAATGAGTAGTTTGATATATTTTGTTAAAGAAATATGTGTACACCGCGGATGTTATTAGTTGTTTAATGTGTATTGATCTTAACGTTAATGTCTATATGTAATTACCCTAGAGATAATTATGTGTGGTGAAAATATTGTAATAATTTGTATAGTCGTATAATTAATATAATGGTGATTTATTATAGATGTAGTTAATGTAAATGTGTATTTGTATCAGATTTCGCGGGGAATATCCTAATAGTTAAAACAAAATAAAAATAGTGTTGAATGTTGTTTCGAACAATGCCCATTGTTCTCGGCGCGACCGTGGGAAAATTTGCGCGCAGCGGCGCTCCGGTCCGGGCGGCCGAGGTCAATGACATAATGTGTAGTTTGATATTTGATTTAAGGTAATATGTACATCGCGAATGTTTATAATTTGTTTAATGTAATTAGATCTTAAAATTTAGTATTGATAGTATAGTAAGATTAGTATTAATCATGTACTTGATATTAAAGACCCTGCAAATGATTATGTGTTGTACAAATATTGTATTGATTTGTAGAATGTATAAAATAGATATTTGATAAATGGGTGCCTAGCCGAACGAAGAGCCGCGCTCGCGGGGAATCACTCAGGCGTGGCATTGCGTCCCGAGCCCGCGGCGCGGCCATTGTTCGGGGTGCGGTAATGAGTTTATGGGTGTTTAAGGTGAGTCTTAAGAGAATTGTTTTAAATAACGGATTAGGAATATATAGTGAACGTGATTATGTAAAAGAATAATTTGAAATAATTTTGAGCGTTGGTATTATATCAGTATGTATAAGACAGGTGCAGATTAAAAGGTGTGAATTATTATATTATTAATGCAATTATATGTAATGAGAGTCAAGTAAAATATGTGTGTATAAACAAATGGAAATGGGCAGATAATATTAACGGAGTTAAGCTAGATCTGAACGCGGGAAGCGGCGAATTGCGTGACTAGATAAATGTGCGGCGCGCTAGTAACCATTGATCGCAAAACCCGAGCGCGGCCGACGACGGCCGATGAGAGCCGACGGCGGACCGGGCGGGCGAAGTCAATTAGCGACTAAGTTGAATTCGTTGAGAGTAAAAGTAGTAGCAACTATGGGTTTAGAATATGTTATGTGAATGTAATTAAGCGATGGTAGAAGTAGTTATTGTTAGGACATGGAAGTATATGAATATACCAATTAAATATGTGTGTATAAACAAATGGTAATAGAGAAATAATATTTACGGAGTTAAGCTAGATCTGAGCGCGGGAAGCGGCGACTTGCGTGACTCGATAGATGTGCGGCGCGCTAGCAACCATTGATAGCGAGACCCGAGCGCGGCCGACGACGGCCGGCGAAAGCCGGCGGAGGACCGAGCGGGCGAAGTCACTTAGCGACAAACTTGAATGGGTTGAGAGTAAAAGTAGTAACAGCTTTGGATTTTGGAATATGTTAAGCGAATGTAATTAAGCGATAGTAAAAAGAAAAATAGTTAATAGTAGAGCATGGAAGTATATGAATATGTTAGAGCGGGGTTGAATGTAAGATATAAATGGATGACTGATGTGTATATATAGTACACTTAATGATTGATAGTTAGGTTTGATTGATAATATTAGCTTAGAAGCTATACACGGAGTAAGGCGAAATCAGTTTTAATTCAAAATATATGATGTCAAATAATTAATCAAAATCGCGCACTTATATATTAATAGTTTAATTCAGGCAAAGCGATAATTAAAGTTTTGATCATGTCGATAAAGGGTGTGTGAATTTAATTGCTAAAAGGGGCACCTGACCGAGCCAAGAGCCGAACGCGTGGGGATCTGCCGAGGCGCGGCGATGCGTCCCGAGCCCGCAGCGCGGCCCCTGTTCGGGGTGCGACAAGTGATTTGAGTATCCGGAGGGAGGGTAAGATAGAACAATATTATGTTCAATAACAATAAAATGTGAGTGGTAAGGTAGAATAGGTGGACTACTTATGTCCTTATGTGATATTGAATCCGAGCAGAGAGGCGATTAATGTTAATGTAATATGTGTATACAAGTAAGGTGTAATATGATGTGTGTTAATTATTGAAAAGTGTGAGCTTACACGGCTCCTAGTGGATGATATAAGCACTATGAAATGCAATCATTCACAGGGGGCTCGTGCTCCGCCGTGCATTATGCGATCCTTACGCCGCTACAACAGCTGCCCCGGCAAGGCGCAAGTTGCTATTGCCGCAGCGCAGGCGCATGGCGTAATTTCCCTACAAGGGAACTTCGCAATGCATAGCAGATTTAAATAATGTTATACATGAAATACATTGTTAGAAACTTATACTAGACAGATTAAGCTTACTTATAAGTAAAAAGTTGGAACTCGAGAAATGAAAATCAGGTAGAAATCAATCATTTAAAAACTTAATATTAGTCTTATGATATAGTAGTTTTTCATAGAGGTTAAGCAGTATTTGGACATGAATATAGAACAATAATGATGATTAATGATACCTGAGACATAATTGAGTGTAAATATATGAGAATAAAAGGTGTGTGAAAAATTGGATATCAATGTTGTTAATCATAGCGTAGGAACAGAGTCCCTTCGCCGTTTTCATAGTGACTCACTAAAAAATGCGAGTTGCCCGACTAAAACGTCAGGCGTCGATCGTAACGTCCCTTTGAGAGGCCTCGAGAAATGCATATGTTTTAAGGTAAAGTATTACATTATGTACATAATATTAAGCTAATTTGGTGGTTAGAAATATAAGGTAACAGATGATATTATTGATAGATATATTAGTCAATTGTAACAGCATTATATAGACTGAAATTAGTGCATGGTAGAATTTTGTATGTGTGGTTGGCAGTTTGGCAAGATACGGTTAAAAATTTTATAAATTGCGATAATATGTTGTGTGAGTGTTTGGTAAATTTGATAAAATGATAGGTTCACAAATTTTCGAACAAAAAGTTAATAGTGAATTTTTGTGAAACAAAAATATTTATGCTCGGGACTTGAACCACCGCCCCGCGCTGAGCGACCGAGATCGGTACGGATCGGCACGGGAGCGGCGCGTTCCCGAGCCGCAATCAAGTGGGAGTGTGATGTATGCGTGATTGGCGTGTTGAGTAATGTTTGTATTGGGTGAGTGTATGCGTGTTGGAGAGTGTGGAATATAATATATAATGTATTTAATTAATTAATGATAGGAAGGAATGAATGTTAGTGTGAGTAGTTATCTAATAAGGATTCAAAAGCTATACATGAAGAACAAAAGTGATTAGGTATTATTGAGAGTTAATTTCCTGATTAACTCACTTACTTACTAGATAATATCACACGCGCTCCGAGACGGGCCCCGTGCAAACTAATTTATGACTACTGTGAAGGCTATAAGGTGGAGAGTGCTCTGTCGGTTAGACTCCGCAGGCGTATGATGGCGAGTGAGGGGTTCGAGGCGGCGCCGAGGCGCCGGGGGCGAGGTACACGGGGCTCGCTCGGTGCGTGAGAGATATGCGGTGATAAGAAACAATAGGCTAATTATAATCTGAAGGGTGATATCGTCCCGCAATAAGCATATTGCGGGTTGATGTCGCATTATTTACATGATTAGAGATATTTAAAACTATGGTATCTTAAATGCTAAGTTATTCTTGCCTATAATTAACTTATGCTATTGTACAAAATTAATTAAGCAATAAAATAGATTAGATGTGCACTGATTATTGTGTTATGTATATGAATCGAACTCCAGGCTGAGAGTAAACACGTGTGCTTAATGCGGACATCGAACCGCCGCCTTACGTGAATAAAGCGGGCTGAGAGCGACGCGATCCCGAGCCAGGCCGGAATGAGTGTGTGATGTATGTGTGTTAGGCGTGTGTGAGGTGTGCTTGTAATGTGTGAGTGCATGTGTAGTAGTAAGCGTGTGAGGAGTGTGGTGTTTAGTTAGCCGATTCGATTCCAAAATCGACGCGGGGCGCAGTGTTTGCGCATGCGCTCGCGGTATAGATTAAGTGAGGGTGCGGGTTATTGGCCGTAATCGACCCGTTGTCCGATCCTCTCCCTCATCGACCGCAGGCGTGGACAGGTGGGCGATGTGGCCTTATGTCCCGTGTCGACTTTGGAGTTGAAGCGGGTATTGTGATTCACACAATTATAACAGGTCGGTTTACCTTTATTTTCCCTTATGGGGCAACTATCGGCGGTGTGTTTGCTGTCTGCGCAGTGTGCGCAGGGTGAGTTAGTGTTTGCGCACTTTGCCTTTGTGTGCCCAAACTGCAGACAGCGGAAACACTGTAGAAATGGTGAGAAGTCTTCAGCGTGGACACGTTGGTAGTCCACGCAAATCCGCCCCACCTCAGTGATCCGCCGCCATACATTAGGGCACGCAACAAGCACCGCATTGTATAGTTTACTGTTGCGATTGTTTCGTTTGAACCTGAAGCATAGGTCCGCGTCACTCTCGATTAATGCCCCTATTTCAGGATTTTGGCCGCGTATTATCGATACTAGTTCCTCCGCGGGTACATCGCCCGAGACGCCCTTCAAAATTATCATTGGCATGAGCCGGCGAGCGGGTTCGGCGCTTACGCGATCGGCCGTTCGCAGGCGATTGAGGGCGTCATCGCGCTGATCCGCGGAGTCGAATTCTACTCTCAGCTTGTTGTTCGAGAGTGTCTGTACTTTTGCGGGTGCGTATGTTGTGTCGCGGAAAGATATTGACTTCTTGAAGGCAGCGACGGCTTCTTCCTTCGTCTTGATGTTCTCTTTCGGGGTCACAATAATCGCGGGTCGTGTTGTTGGAGGCGCAGGGAGAGATGTTTTCTTCGCAGTGGTGGGTATGGCGGCGATCCGGCCGCCAGCGGAGGCGACAGCGGAGGTCGCCGCAGAGGCTACCGTGGCGTAGGTCACCTTAGCCTGTTGTTTTTGTGATTCTAACAGGTCTAGTTTGATGTTCTCGACGGCGGTAAGGTGTTTCCCCATCTCCTCTCTGACGCAAGACATTATTTCGTCTTTGAGTTTCGATGTGTCGACGTTGGGGGTTGGTGCGGGGCCTGAGCCATCATGGGGTACAAAGCCGCAGCACAGTAGTGTATTCGCTAACATGCGGATATCTTCGGATGCTACGCAAATACGGCGTTTATTCGAAGCGGTGACGCTTTTAGCATCTCTGACAGCGTTGGTTATGATATCGGCGATTTTGTTGAGAGCATTGGTGAAAGTAAATATATCGGTAGGATTAATTTCATCCGACCCAATAAAAGTTGTCGGTTCATCCGAAGACTGCGACATGTCGTATCTGTATAGTCCGGTTCATAAGAACCCGGGACCACCAACTGTTAAATTGTTACTCACTGAACATAAGTCAATAAAGTTTTAAAACTCGTAAAATATAAATTTCACTAAAGTGTGCACCGAGGCACACCGTCCCCGCTCCCGCAACCCGGCCGCACCTCAGGGGTCGCCCGACCGTGGGAACTAAGTGCGCCGGCGGTCGGCCAACCGCGGGAACAAAGAGCCCGCGCTAAGGCGCGCGATCACAGTCTAGATTATATCTAATTTGAGTCACTTATAGTTACACTAAAATTGTCAAACTTTGCACAAGCCTAGAGGAGGTCTGTAGCTACACAGATGTATAAACAAAAGAGGGAAAAATGTACTTAGTCACTATAAAATTAAGGTATAAAGTGTCACTGCCACTATTTTTCACAAGTTATAAAGTCAAAAGTCACAGAGGGAAAGAGTCTTATTTCCTAGGTTATCGTTAATTCGAAGTAAGGATATTTGGTGTGGGCCTACCAGAGGTCTATCCGCACACAATGACACTAAATACTAAACTATAGCACTAAATTAACACTGAGAAATAGTCGATGAAATGTCACTGTCACGATAAAATTTTTAGTCACTTTATAGTTGCTATATCTCAGCCAAATCGAATCAGAAAAATCTGAGATTCGGCGAGGTTATAGCCCTAAGGTATGCGCACACGGTAAAACACTAAAAAGTATAGGTCACAGATCTTAATCCTAACTTAAGACCTAAAAAGTGTCACTTTCACAGTTTTTACGCGTTTTTTCGCACTAAAATGTCTGTAACTTTGTGATTTTCCACGAGAAAAATCTGAAACTTCGTGAGGGCCTGCGGATAGGCCTCCTGCATCGAACTACACTTGAAAAAGTTAGGGTCACAGATCGATCCAGGGCGCCGCACGCACAAATATGTTTGGAAATTTTCCAAAGTTCAGTTTTTCGTGAATAACTTTTCGCGGAAAAATCGGATCACTTCGCGGTTTTCACTGAAGGCAAGGTCGTCTCAGCGCGCACATTTTGGTACCAAACACGAGTGTTTTGACACATTTTGAACCACTTTCGCGATTTTTCGAAGAAACTTTGTCGTTTTTCGGCGCGGGAGCGTTGCGGGAACGATCCGCTCGCGACCGCGGCAAGACTGAGACTGGTTAGGTTAGGTTAGGTTAGGTTAGGTTAGGTTAGGTTAGGTTAGGTTAGGTTAGGTTAGGTTAGGTTAGGTTAGGTTAGGTTAGGTTAGGTTAGGTTAGGTTAGGTTAGGTTAGGTTAGGTTAGGTTAGGTTAGGTTAGGTTAGGTTAGGTTAGGTTAGGTTAGGTTAGGTTAGGTTAGGTTAGGTTAGGTTAGGTTAGGTTAGGTTAGGTTAGGTTAGGTTAGGTTAGGTTAGGTTAGGTTAGGTTAGGTTAGGTTAGGTTAGGTTAGGTTAGGTTAGGTTAGGTTAGGTTAGGTTAGGTTAGGTTAGGTTAGGTTAGGTTAGGTTAGGTTAGGTTAGGTTAGGTTAGGTTAGGTTAGGTTAGGTTAGGTTAGGTTAGGTTAGGTTAGGTTAGGTTAGGTTAGGTTAGGTTAGGTTAGGTTAGGTTAGGTTAGGTTAGGTTAGGTTAGGTTAGGTTAGGTTAGGTTAGGTTAGGTTAGGTTAGGTTAGGTTAGGTTAGGTTAGGTTAGGTTAGGTTAGGTTAGGTTAGGTTAGGTTAGGTTAGGTTAGGTTAGGTTAGGTTAGGTTAGGTTAGGTTAGGTTAGGTTAGGTTAGGTTAGGTTAGGTTAGGTTAGGTTAGGTTAGGTTAGGTTAGGTTAGGTTAGGTTAGGTTAGGTTAGGTTAGGTTAGGTTAGGTTAGGTTAGGTTAGGTTAGGTTAGGTTAGGTTAGGTTAGGTTAGGTTAGGTTAGGTTAGGTTAGGTTAGGTTAGGTTAGGTTAGGTTAGGTTAGGTTAGGTTAGGTTAGGTTAGGTTAGGTTAGGTTAGGTTAGGTTAGGTTAGGTTAGGTTAGGTTAGGTTAGGTTAGGTTAGGTTAGGTTAGGTTAGGTTAGGTTAGGTTAGGTTAGGTTAGGTTAGGTTAGGTTAGGTTAGGTTAGGTTAGGTTAGGTTAGGTTAGGTTAGGTTAGGTTAGGTTAGGTTAGGTTAGGTTAGGTTAGGTTAGGTTAGGTTAGGTTAGGTTAGGTTAGGTTAGGTTAGGTTAGGTTAGGTTAGGTTAGGTTAGGTTAGGTTAGGTTAGGTTAGGTTAGGTTAGGTTAGGTTAGGTTAGGTTAGGTTAGGTTAGGTTAGGTTAGGTTAGGTTAGGTTAGGTTAGGTTAGGTTAGGTTAGGTTAGGTTAGGTTAGGTTAGGTTAGGTTAGGTTAGGTTAGGTTAGGTTAGGTTAGGTTAGGTTAGGTTAGGTTAGGTTAGGTTAGGTTAGGTTAGGTTAGGTTAGGTTAGGTTAGGTTAGGTTAGGTTAGGTTAGGTTAGGTTAGGTTAGGTTAGGTTAGGTTAGGTTAGGTTAGGTTAGGTTAGGTTAGGTTAGGTTAGGTTAGGTTAGGTTAGGTTAGGTTAGGTTAGGTTAGGTTAGGTTAGGTTAGGTTAGGTTAGGTTAGGTTAGGTTAGGTTAGGTTAGGTTAGGTTAGGTTAGGTTAGGTTAGGTTAGGTTAGGTTAGGTTAGGTTAGGTTAGGTTAGGTTAGGTTAGGTTAGGTTAGGTTAGGTTAGGTTAGGTTAGGTTAGGTTAGGTTAGGTTAGGTTAGGTTAGGTTAGGTTAGGTTAGGTTAGGTTAGGTTAGGTTAGGTTAGGTTAGGTTAGGTTAGGTTAGGTTAGGTTAGGTTAGGTTAGGTTAGGTTAGGTTAGGTTAGGTTAGGTTAGGTTAGGTTAGGTTAGGTTAGGTTAGGTTAGGTTAGGTTAGGTTAGGTTAGGTTAGGTTAGGTTAGGTTAGGTTAGGTTAGGTTAGGTTAGGTTAGGTTAGGTTAGGTTAGGTTAGGTTAGGTTAGGTTAGGTTAGGTTAGGTTAGGTTAGGTTAGGTTAGGTTAGGTTAGGTTAGGTTAGGTTAGGTTAGGTTAGGTTAGGTTAGGTTAGGTTAGGTTAGGTTAGGTTAGGTTAGGTTAGGTTAGGTTAGGTTAGGTTAGGTTAGGTTAGGTTAGGTTAGGTTAGGTTAGGTTAGGTTAGGTTAGGTTAGGTTAGGTTAGGTTAGGTTAGGTTAGGTTAGGTTAGGTTAGGTTAGGTTAGGTTAGGTTAGGTTAGGTTAGGTTAGGTTAGGTTAGGTTAGGTTAGGTTAGGTTAGGTTAGGTTAGGTTAGGTTAGGTTAGGTTAGGTTAGGTTAGGTTAGGTTAGGTTAGGTTAGGTTAGGTTAGGTTAGGTTAGGTTAGGTTAGGTTAGGTTAGGTTAGGTTAGGTTAGGTTAGGTTAGGTTAGGTTAGGTTAGGTTAGGTTAGGTTAGGTTAGGTTAGGTTAGGTTAGGTTAGGTTAGGTTAGGTTAGGTTAGGTTAGGTTAGGTTAGGTTAGGTTAGGTTAGGTTAGGTTAGGTTAGGTTAGGTTAGGTTAGGTTAGGTTAGGTTAGGTTAGGTTAGGTTAGGTTAGGTTAGGTTAGGTTAGGTTAGGTTAGGTTAGGTTAGGTTAGGTTAGGTTAGGTTAGGTTAGGTTAGGTTAGGTTAGGTTAGGTTAGGTTAGGTTAGGTTAGGTTAGGTTAGGTTAGGTTAGGTTAGGTTAGGTTAGGTTAGGTTAGGTTAGGTTAGGTTAGGTTAGGTTAGGTTAGGTTAGGTTAGGTTAGGTTAGGTTAGGTTAGGTTAGGTTAGGTTAGGTTAGGTTAGGTTAGGTTAGGTTAGGTTAGGTTAGGTTAGGTTAGGTTAGGTTAGGTTAGGTTAGGTTAGGTTAGGTTAGGTTAGGTTAGGTTAGGTTAGGTTAGGTTAGGTTAGGTTAGGTTAGGTTAGGTTAGGTTAGGTTAGGTTAGGTTAGGTTAGGTTAGGTTAGGTTAGGTTAGGTTAGGTTAGGTTAGGTTAGGTTAGGTTAGGTTAGGTTAGGTTAGGTTAGGTTAGGTTAGGTTAGGTTAGGTTAGGTTAGGTTAGGTTAGGTTAGGTTAGGTTAGGTTAGGTTAGGTTAGGTTAGGTTAGGTTAGGTTAGGTTAGGTTAGGTTAGGTTAGGTTAGGTTAGGTTAGGTTAGGTTAGGTTAGGTTAGGTTA
>JARJEE010000003.1:19115000-19132037 GCA_030180105.1 Hyles lineata
AGGTCCTACTTATGGCCTATATTACGACTTATCTAAGGGGTTGTTTTTGTTTTTTATTTTATTTCTCATCTTTATCTTTTTTACTATTTACATTATTATTATATCTATCTTATATCTATTGTCTAGGACTTAAATTCTATTTACATCTTTTATCTTTTGTTGCTAAGGCTACATAATCTTAAAATTATATACTTAGCTTAACTTATTATTACTTATTACGTTTTATCACACTTATTGCTACTTTTTTACAGTATTCTATGAATTTAATCCTCTTACTTTTATCTCTTATTAACATTTTAAAATTGTTCACACAGATATCCACATCCAATTCATTTTCAATGTTATGCCTTCCCAGCATGTACACCGGGCACTCCACGAGTGCATGCACGATCGACTCGCTCACGGCAGGGTCACATATGCATGCCGGGCTCTCCTTGCACTTGAAGCGATTCAAGTACTCAGAGAACCCGCCATGCCCCGTGAACACCTGCGTCGTGATCGGGTCGATCGCAACTTTACGCACCAATTGATGGGCCTCCACAGCGTCGGGGAAGAAGAGTTTAGTGGTTGACGCGGTTTCTCCCATCACGTAGCGCCCGTTCCATTCGTCAACCGACTCCTTGCGGATTTGTCTTTTGACGAATGAAACGGGACATCTATCGTAGTGGGGCCGCGTCTTTAGCCTCAGTGCCGCATCCTTCGCGAGCTCGTCTGCCCGTTCATTTCCCTGCAGTCCTGCGTGAGCTTTCAACCAAAATAATTTTATTATTTGGCCGCGTTCGTATGCCATGTGTAGGTTGTTGTTCACTTCGAACGCCAGGGGATGCAGGGAAACACCACTGGCGACTGTCTCCAGCACTGCCCTTGAGTCGCTCAGGATGCTGCACTGCGGCCTCCCACTTTTCACCGCTTCTTCCACGGCCCTGTGCAGGGCCAACAGTTCTGCCTGGTAGACGGTGCAGAAGTCCTCCAGTTTTAGCTTGATGCATTTTTTCTCGGCGGCGCTCTCCCAAATGGAGACCGCCGCTCCGACCTTACCCTGGATCTTGCTCCCATCCGTAAAAATGCTGAGACCTTTATCAGTTACCTGGTTGACCTCTGCACCGTCACACAGGCATTGGTAACGTACCGCACTCCTTTGCGCTGGGTGGTTTAGTCTTCCGAAGGCCACAGGACGCTCCATCTCCCGGTCTCCCACTACCCGCTGGGAATAACCCCTCCTGACCTCGTACAGGGAAGCATTTTCCCTGGCACGGATGTCAAGAGGGAGTATCCCCGCGAGCAGTAAGGCCGAGTTTAGTGAGACCGTCCTGTATGCCTTCGTAAGCTTTTGCGCAAAGCCCCGTTGCACCACAGCGAGCTGTTTCCTAACACCAAGCCTCTGCGCGGCCGGAGCCCAGACGCTTGCCGCATATAAAATTATCGGCTCGACTACAGCCGTGTACAATAATTTTATTACTTCCGGTCCCAGGCCCCACTGAAGCTTCGCCGCCCGGGAAAGCTTGTTGTAGAAAGCTAAGGCCTTTCTACACACCTCGGTGACGTGTGCCCTGAACGTCAGCCCGCTGTCTATTATAACCCCGAGAATCTTAATTTGTTTCTCCAGGCCAATGTCCACCCCTCCCATGTGAAGGATTGGGGAATCGTACTTTAGCCTCCGCGTTAGTACCATCGCTTTGGTTTTCTGTGGCGCGAATTTGAGCTTATTTCTGATTCCCCAATCCCTCACATAGGCGAGAGTTTCGTTGGCCTGGCGGGATATCTTGGCCATTTCGTCGCCTTCAAATGCGAGCACTACATCATCCGCGAACGCCTGGCAGTAACTGCCCCTTCTATCGAGCTCTGACAGCAGTGGGTCGAGGAGCAGGTTCCAAAAGGTTGGACCTCCAATGGAGCCCTGAACGCATCCTTTGGAGGTCCACCTTTCGCATTCCTCGCCTGCGTAGCGAAGCCTTACTTTCCTGCTCTCGAGGTAGCTATCTATCACCCGTCTGATGTTAATTGGACATCCTTCCTCCGACAGCCTGACTCTAATAGCTGGCCACCAGGCGCTATCGAAGGCTCCCTCTATGTCTAATGATACTATTACGACGAGTTTTTTGTCTTTTATTTTTTCTCGTATGTATTTCATTAAGACATAGAGGGAGTCCTCGGTGCTCCTTTGGGGCATAAAGCCAAACTGTCGGGGGCTTGTCCTCGGGTGTAGATGCCACCTCACTCTTCCCACTACCATCTTCTCCAGAATTTTACCCATCACTGGCAAAAGCCCTATGGGTCTGTAGGACTTCACATTAGTGTAGTCCTCCTTGGCCGGCTTTCTAAGGATTACCACCGTCGCCTCCTTCCAGATCCTCGGGAAGTGGCCAAGTTCCAGACATTTGTTTGCCAGTGATAGGTATAACTCCGGATGCCTGTCGATAGCTTTCTTACAGATGTCGGCCGTAAGGCCATCTGCTCCAGGGGCTTTTTTGTGGTTGAAGCTGTCTGCAGCCGCGTGTAGTTCTTCGATCGTAAATGGTGGGTCATGGGTCTCAGCATTGACTTCGTCATTTACTCGTGCGGCTGTTTCTCTCATACTCTGATGTTCTGAGTTATCCTCAGCTTCCTTGTCCTCCGGGTAAAATGTTACTGCCAGGAGCTCAGCAGATTCTTTGGCACTAAGGGTCTGTCCAGCGAGAGTCAGTGGCAGGTCTTCATATCTTTTAGATACTTTGCCGATGCATCTGTACACGCCTTGCCATATGTTTTCTTTATTCTGCATTTTGCAAAACTCTTTCCAGCTGTTTATTTGTGCTGCCTTTGCTTCGGATTCATATTTCTCTTTTGATTTCAGGTACTCATCGACGACTTTTGATCTTCGTACGGGCGCTGCACATCGGATTCTCCGTTTCCTGGTGGTGACCTCCTGCTTCAGTTTGGCGAGCTCCTTCGTCCACCAAGGTAAGTTAAATTTATTTTTAATTTTTATTTCAGGTATGGTTTTCTTACAGGTTTTTATGATAGTTTCTATGTAGTTTTCTATAATTTGATCCAGATTGATTTTATTTTTTATACTATTTATTTTATTTATGTTTATTTCTTTTTCTGTTATAAATTGTTCTAATTTTTCATTGAAATAATCCCAATTTGCTTTTCTTGTATTATATTTTCTTGTGGATTTCATTTCCTCTTTAACACTTTTAATTTTTTTTTTATTTATTTTAAATATAATGGCATTATGGTCTGAGCTCGCCATTGAGCTGTCTACCTTCCATTCCTCCACCAGGTTCAGGATATCCGTAGTGCATGCCGTTATGTCTATATGACTCGTGAGAGTCCTACCTCCCCTCACGGTCTCAAAAGTTGGCTGGAAGCCGTCGTTGAGCACCTGAAATCCATGCTCTTCTAGCATTCCTGCCATATCTTCCCCTCTGCTGTCAGTGTCCCCGCTGCCCCACCAGACGCTTTTGGCGTTGGTGTCGCCCCCTATGAGGATTTTGCGGGATCCCAGTTTTCCGACTATGTCCCCCAGTTGCTCCAGGTATGGCCCTATGGGTTTGTCGGGTTCAAAGTAGAACGAGATGACCACTAGTTCTCGGGTCCCGGTTAGGATCTTCACCACCGTGATGTTAGTGGTGGTCAGGGTCGGGCACTGGGTCACGGCCAAGCCGTCATTGAACACTGCAATGGCTGACTTGACTACGGCCCCACGCCCGTTATCTCCCTGGAAGATCCTCACCCCCCGGTGGTCCCTCATTCTGCCTTGACCTCCCACGTACGGCTCCTGGAGTAACGCGAAGTCGACCTTCCGCTGTTCGGCCTCCAGAAGAAACTCCAGCGTAGCTAGTTGTTTCCTCTGGAGGTTGGCTTGCGCCACGGTTGCCGGCCTCGCGTCTGCTGGGGTAGAGGTCTGACCTGGGTTCCTGGGATCCACCTTAGCAATACGCCACTGCGGATCTCGCCAGGATATCCCACTTTCTCCTCACAGGGCACTCTGGGCTAAAGGCATTGTGCCCGGCTCCACCTAGCTTTGCTTTCGTGCAATTGCAGCACGACGGGGGCACCCTGGCCAACCAGTCAGCACATTCTGACCTGTGGTGGGCGCCCCCGCAGTGACTGCACACGTCCACTTGCTCCCGGCAGAACCGTTTACCATGCCCATAGCCCAGACAGCGCGAACACTGTATCAGAGGGGATTGATCTTCGACTCTCACTCTTTGTATGTCGATGTGGACTGCTCCGGCTTCCGTGAGACGCTTCCACACCGACGGTGGCACTTGTACTGCCACGTGGGCTGCGTGAGGGTTTCTTGTCCTCCTCCTGAACTTGACCCTTAGGCTTCTTTCATCGCCACTAAAGTCCCCTAACAGGTCCTTATTTTGGCTGATGAGTGCTCGCACTATTTCCTCGTCTGTATTGTACGCGAGGACATCTTTTAACAAGACCATCGGCTCCTTGTTTTGGACCTCCTCTATGTTTAGGCCTTTTCCAACTTTCCTTAGTCTGTCCTTTATCCTTCCAATTTCCTCCTTCGATTTGCATCCGACAATCACTTTCCTGTCTTTCGCCTTCCTCATCCTATCAATTTTCATTCCTTCTTCTCTGGCATTTAGGGAGGTACGTATTTTTTCAAATACCTCCTCCCCAGATGCCTTCTCGTCCTCTGCGGTTACTACGATGGAGTGCATTTGTTTCTCTGCTTGTGTCGCTCTTTTAGGCTCCATTACCGCTGCTGCATAACTTTTCCCTTCTTTGAGTTCCTCTCTATGTATTTTTATTTCATCCTTTAACTTCTCCATCTCTTCCTTATTTTTTTGTAACATTTCGCTATGTTCGTCGAGTTTTTTAATCAGCTGTTCTTGTCCTATCCAGTCCTTTTCCAGTGATTCTGCTGTTTTAGCAGGGTCGGGGCTTTCTGTTCTTTCAGTTTTGTCTTTCCTTTGCTCCCTCTTCCTTTCTCCTTCGCTTTCAGTTACCAGCTTATAAAGCCTTTCAGTTGCCTCCAGCACTTCATTCTTGATCTCTGTTTTTAAGTTCCGACTGTTATTTATCTGCAATTTTATTTTCATGAGGCAGGCCTTTGCCTCTGCTGTCCTGCTCATGATTGCACTTTTTTCCGGTGAAGTAACAGTCGGTACTGATTTTTTGCCTATCCCCTTTGTTTCCGATGGGATGCCCCTGGGCTTTGGTCTCACAGGCCCGGCAGAGCCTATCCCTTCTGGTCTTTCCATTTGGGATTCCAGGCTTTGTCGCGCCTGCGCGACCTTTGTTCCAGTGATTTCCCTCGGACTTTGGGTCTTATCCGGGGATTTGCTTTTGTCTCTGGGATCTTTGGCGGGTGTGCGGAAGCCGAACATGTTGCCTGGGACTAGAAGCAGTAAGTTACTTAGGGGAACGCGTCAACTTTTAGCTCCTGCGAGTGTAAAGGGCTTGCAGGAGGTATATATTTTGTGTATATTAGTTAGTGTGTGTAAAAGGCTCACTAATAGTCAATTAAATTAAAATGTTAAAATTTGCCGATTTTCTTTCTAGGTCGTATGTACCTGAAACAGCTCGCTGTGACACAGCGTATCGTCCCTAGTGCCGTTCAGGTAGGTATATATATATATATACAATTTTAGATAGTTTGGATTATCTTGTCTGTGTCAATAATTTTAACTTAAACTACTTATATACTAATGTATTTTTATTTACAGGTTTCTAGGTGGAGCCCAGCACTGTCAACAGCGAATTTCTCCCGTATAAATATTACAGTACGGTAAGTCAGGATATATTTCAAGGTATAGGAGATTTAGGATTTCTATCGGAGCCAATTCACGGTTAGGTTAGGTTAGGTTAGGTTAGGTTAGGTTAGGTTAGGTTAGGTTAGGTTAGGTTAGGTTAGGTTAGGTTAGGTTAGGTTAGGTTAGGTTAGGTTAGGTTAGGTTAGGTTAGGTTAGGTTAGGTTAGGTTAGGTTAGGTTAGGTTAGGTTAGGTTAGGTTAGGTTAGGTTAGGTTAGGTTAGGTTAGGTTAGGTTAGGTTAGGTTAGGTTAGGTTAGGTTAGGTTAGGTTAGGTTAGGTTAGGTTAGGTTAGGTTAGGTTAGGTTAGGTTAGGTTAGGTTAGGTTAGGTTAGGTTAGGTTAGGTTAGGTTAGGTTAGGTTAGGTTAGGTTAGGTTAGGTTAGGTTAGGTTAGGTTAGGTTAGGTTAGGTTAGGTTAGGTTAGGTTAGGTTAGGTTAGGTTAGGTTAGGTTAGGTTAGGTTAGGTTAGGTTAGGTTAGGTTAGGTTAGGTTAGGTTAGGTTAGGTTAGGTTAGGTTAGGTTAGGTTAGGTTAGGTTAGGTTAGGTTAGGTTAGGTTAGGTTAGGTTAGGTTAGGTTAGGTTAGGTTAGGTTAGGTTAGGTTAGGTTAGGTTAGGTTAGGTTAGGTTAGGTTTTTTTTTTTTTTTTTTTTTTTTTTTTTCAGCCTGTGTTCTTGTTGTAGGGGAGAAGTATTAGGGTCACTGATAGGTGTTGTGAGTGATAGTGTGGGGTGAGGGGACCGGCAGAGGGGTAAGGTCTCGCTATTTGATACGATTACCCGCCCTCTGCCGGTGTAGTGTAGGTGTAGGGGGATCTTCCGGAGGGGCAGGACTTCCGCGTAGCAACCCTTCCGTCCGCCCCTCGTCGGCCCCCCTGGTCAAGTAGAGGATTGTGAGGTGTGAGTACGTGTAGTGGGTGATGTGTGTGGTCGCATAGTGATACTTGTTTTCCATTTATTTAACTTAAAACCAATATACAGAATTATGACGATTGAATTATAAAAGAGTAGATATGATTACAAAAATGAGAGAAGTTATATACAGGAGACAAATTTGGTATGTGTGTGATTCGATGACAGATATATGAATGCTCGATTATGAATCATGTCAGAACAATGTACAATGGAATATTAATATTAATGTCTATCTAACTTAAAACTAATATGTGACAGATAAAGAAGATTTGAGAAAACAATGTATAACTTATATCTAGAGTGGAGTTGTAGAAGTGTCGTGGGTTCGGTCTTCATGGGCCGTCGCAGGTGGTGTTGATGTTGGTGCGGATGGCGGTGGTGGGGGAGGGACAGAGCTAAGAGCCGTAGTCAACTCTCTGCCCTATCCTGTCCCTCATGGATGTTAGCCGTGGGCACGCAGGAGAGGTTGCCCTGTGGTCCGTAGCAAGGCTGGAGCTGAATCGGGTGTTGTGGTTTACACAGTTGGTGCATTTGGACTTGGAAGTGTCCTCTTTCACGGGGCAGTCGTCGAGGATGTGTTGCGCAGAGGCACAGTGGGCGCAGGCGATGCTAGTGGAGGAGCATTTCGCTTTGGTGTGCCCGAACTGTAGGCACCGGAAACATTGGAGGAAGGGGGAGAAGTCCTCGGCGTGGACCCGTTGGAAGTCCACGCAGACCCGCCCCACCTCCGTGATTCGGCGCCACACACTCGGGCAGGCTTGTAGGACCGCGTTATATAGTGCAGGGTTTCGGTTGTTTCTCTTGAATCGGAAGAGGAGGTCGGAGTCGTTTTTGATAAGTGCGTCGATGTCGGGGTTTTGGGTTCGTATGATGGAGGGGAGTTCTTCCGCAGGGATGTCGCTGGTGACGCCCTTCAAAATTATTAGCGGACTAAGCCGGCGGGCGGGTTCGGCGGTGACGCTGTCCGCCGTCCGCAGGCGATTGAGGGCGTCGTCCCGCTGCTCTACGGTGTCAAACTCAACCCTCAGCTTTCCTTTGGATATGGTTTGCACCTTAACTGGTGCGTATTTTGCTTCACGAAATGAAATTGATTTTCTCAGAGCGGTGACGGCCTCCTCCCTGGTTTTGGGTGCTGTGGTGGGAGTTACTATGATGGCGGGGCGCGATGATAAGGGAGAGGGACTTGGTTTTGGTTTAGAGGGTGTGGCTTGGCTGATGGCTCGGTTTTTGTTTGCAGTAAGGTGAGCGGTGGCTGATGCAGTGGCGGAAGTAACAGCTGCGTACGTGGTCTTGACCTGCTCTTTTTGTATTGCAATTAATTCATTCTTGATGTTGTTCACTGCAGCGAGGTGGTTATCGAGTTCTTTCTTTACGCACTGTAGAATATCCTCTTTCAGGCCGTTGTTTACGTTATTGTCGGTATCGGTGGGTGTCGGTAAGATGGGTTCGTCCTGGCAGAGAATGTTCGGGCACATTTCTCTGTCATCAATTGCCAGCATTAATTTTTCAATCTGTGCAGCCACGCATCTTACGAGGTTTTTGCCTCTGGAAGAGACACTTTTGGCACTCATGGCATGGTATAGTGTGGCGCAATATTGGTATAGCGTTTCTATGAAATCTTCTCTGTTGAGTGGAAATACCATGTCAATGATAAGGGGAAAACCCTCGGGATAATTGGCCACGAGATGCTTCCATTCCAGGTCATCCAGTGATACTTTCACGTATTTATCGGGGTTCTGAGCCGAAGCGGGTTTGGGATTAGGAGGTGCGGTGGAGGGGGAGTTGGGGGGATCCGCCATTTTAGGACAGATAAGGGGGATTAGAAGTTAAGGAAATTATGGATTCCGCCTGGGCCAATCGCTAGGCCTTCCCAAGCCGATTCTAACGAACCCAAACTCGGGGGGTCTAGGACCAGTAACGGCGGAGATAGGTTTAGGGGGGGTGAGGAAAGGAATGTGGGGGAGGGGGGGGGGGTAGGTTTCGTGGGGTGACGTTTGGGCTATTGAAAATTTAAAAATGAATTGGGGGGGAAACGGGGGGGAATTTGGGAATTCCGCCGGGGCCAATCGCTAGGCCTTCCCAAGCCGGTTCTAACGAACCCAAACTCGGGGGGTCTAGGACCAGTAACGGCGGAGATAGGTTTAGGGGGGGTGAGGAAAGGAATGTGGGGGGAGGGGAGGGGGGGGGGTAGGTTTCGTGGGGCGACGTTTGGGCTATGAAAAATTTAAAAATGACTTGGGGGGGAAACGGGGGGGAATTTGGGGATTCCGCCGGGGCCAATCGCTAGGCCTTCCCAAGCCGGTTCTAACGAACCCAAACTTGGGGGGTCTAGGACCAGTAACGGCGGAGATGGGTTTAGGGGGGGTGAGGAAAGGAATGTGGCGGGAGGGGGGGGGGGGGGGGGGGGGGGGGGGGAGGTTTCGTGGGGCGACGTTTGGGCTATTGAAAATTTAAAAATGACTTGGGGGGGAAACGGGGAGGAATTTGGGGATTCCGCCGGGGCCGATCGCTAGGCCTTCCCAAGCCGGTTCTAACGAACCCAAACTTGGGGGGTCTAGGACCAGTAACGGCGGAGATGGGTTTAGGGGGGGTGAGGAAAGGAATGTGGGGGGAGGGGGGGGGGGGGGAAGGTTTCGTGGGGCGACGTTTGGGAGGGGTTTCGTGAAAAGGGCAGCGGGGGGTAGAGGGCACTAAAATAGCTAAGTCCGGGAAAAAGTGGGAGGAGCCAAGGTAAAAGGGGGCGGGACTTAACTTGGGGTGGGCGGGGCTAACACGGGAAAAGTGGGAGGAGCCAACAAAAGTGGGTGGAGTTTTGGTGTAAAGTGGGTGGAGTTTAGTGTCAAGTGGGTGGAGTTTAGTGTCAAGTGGGTGGAGTATAATTTGGCTGAGGGCCAATGAAATGACAAATAAATATTAATTGGATGGACGAGTAAGATGACGTGTCGGCCAAGTGGCCAATTATCAGTTAAATAAATATTTTTAGGTAGTTAAACTGGAACCAATGGGTGATGCAATAAATATTCACTGGCCGGAAGTCCGACCAATGAAAATCTCGAACTTGTGAATATCGTGAATGATTGTAAATACTGTGAATGATGTAGGGATAAATTTGTGAATATGATGAATGGGAAGGTTGAAGAGGAAAACCTCGCTCATTCAGTGGCTATTGCTCCGATCAGGTCGTGAGTGGTGTCGTTGGATTCGGGAGGTTGTCCTCTACCAGATTATTCTGTCAGACAGACTTCGTACCTATATGGTGACCAGCTATGGCCTTCTTCCGCTGATTCTGAAAATGACTTTTTTGTTTCTGGATCGATTTGGCTGGTTCTTGGTATATAGGCCGGGGGCCCACAAAAAATGATTTCAGAGCTGGTTCCGAGGTTCTAGGTCCGAAGGTCACTGAGTAATCACTGGGTGAAAGTATGGCGCAAAACTCACTTTTTGTCCTGGTTGATTAAAGGCACTTCCGGTTGTCCTATGATGATGATCTTGGTGTCCACGGCTTCGTGATGAAATGGCGCTTCTTATGGTGCAGGAACTGGCTCAGGATCTCAACTGCTAAAAGCAGGAGAGCGCGCCGAAGTCGTGGTGAGAATTTTGAAGGTGAAAGCACCGCTCAAATGAAGAGTATGATAGAAAGAAGTTAAAGAATTGGACTGGGAGGTAGCCCTAACCTAGGGCTATCGATGTAGGGTCCAAGATCGGATATAGGAGAAAGGTGAAGGAAGATATGAAGAAAAAACTGTCTTTAACTTTGAAAATCCGGGTTTGGCACACTTCACTGTCCGATATCTTTGAAAGTACTCGCAGGAAAATTCCGAAAATTTGCACAAGGGAAGGGGATGGTATAAAGCGTCTAACTGCAGTTCAAAAACTATAGGTAAAAGATCGTTCTACGGAGATAGAATCACTTGAATCACACATAAGTTTTTTCACTGAAAGTTTTTCTTTAATAACTTTTCCAATTTTGGTCCGATTTTGAAAATTCTTTCACTGTCACACGCGGCGTCGCAGCGCGCACATTTTGATATATAACACTTGATTGTTTCACTGATATATCCTATTTTTCCGAATTTTTGAACGCGGAGCGGCACAAAAGTGATGCGCGCGGTACGGCGTTCGCGCTGCGACTGGTTAGGTTAGGTTAGGTTAGGTTAGGTTAGGTTAGGTTAGGTTAGGTTAGGTTAGGTTAGGTTAGGTTAGGTTAGGTTAGGTTAGGTTAGGTTAGGTTAGGTTAGGTTAGGTTAGGTTAGGTTAGGTTAGGTTAGGTTAGGTTAGGTTAGGTTAGGTTAGGTTAGGTTAGGTTAGGTTAGGTTAGGTTAGGTTAGGTTAGGTTAGGTTAGGTTAGGTTAGGTTTTTTTTTTTTTTTTTTTTTTTTTTTCTCCTGTGTTCTATTTTGTAGGGGAGTGTTTTGTTTCGCTGCAGAGTGTTGTGAGTGAGCATGTGGGGTGAGATTAACCAGCAAAGGGGTAGGGTCTCGCTATTTGATACGACGACCCGCCCTTTGCCGGTTTTATGTGTAGGTGTAGGGGAAGCATCCGGAGAGGCAAGACTACGACATAGCCATGTTTTCGTCCGCCCCTCGTCGGTTCCCCTTGGCAAAGTAAGGGATTGTCAAGTGTGTGTGTGTGTGGTGAGTGAAATGTGAGGTCGAGGAGTTATGTTTTGCTTAATGTTTATGCTAAGTTATGTTTAATATAAGTTTTTCACAATTTTTCGATTGCACAGTGATATGTAGTAGAAATTATTTGGAATGGATATTTATCCAATAGCAGTTTTAATACAATGGTAAAAACAAGACTCATTTATCAAAATCGGAAGAAAGTGTGATTTACAATAGTTGTGAAATTAAGAAATATGAATATAATAAAATTTTTGAGACAAAAATAGTAAAGTTGAAGGCTTGAGATATGTTAGTTAGAATAACAATTACACATAGTTTGATTCAAAGTACAATAATTAGTTACATTATGTTAGTGAAAATTATAAATTATACATAATTATTTATTGAATTCCTTAAGGCTAGAGTAAATATATGTGACTAAATCTATATAAGAACAGAAGGCTTTTACATTTTTCAATATTTCTGTGATTATATATGGAGACATATCATGGCGGCCACAGATTGCCTCATGTGCCAGACGTCTAGTGCCGAACCTGGGGCAGTTTTCTAACAAGTGTTCCGGGCTTTGTATCGATGTGTCATCGCAAGGACAGGTGTCGACATCACTTAATTTAAATCTGTGGAGATAGGCCCTGTGTGCGCCATGTCCGGTTAAGACCTGAGTTAAATAAAAGTTCGGTATAGTGCGCTTCCACAGCATTCGGATGTTGCCGAGGCTGGGAAGGAGTCTCCTGGTTCGTTGGCCCTGTTCAGCACTCTCATAACGTGACTGCCAGGTACTCAGGCTGAGCTGTCGCGCGTGTTGTTTGACGAATGATATTGGGAAGTTACTGTAATCTGGAGCCCTGTGAAGGGCGGTCGCAGCATTTGCGGCTTGGTCGGCCATTTCGTTACCGAAAATTCCGACGTGGCTCTTTACCCAAGACACCCCGATGTTCCCGAGAGTTTTAAAACGGAATATGATTTGGTGTATGTGGGAAACTAGTGGGTGTGTGTTGCTTCTATTTTGTATCGCCATTAAGGACGACATCGAATCGGTGAATATTTGAACATCGGGGTATCTCCGGTCGAGAGCCCATAGGCATGCGTGTAGAATCGCGAGAAGCTCTGCCTGGAATACCGTGCAACTGTCATGTAATTTGAGTTTTCTAGTGGTCGTGTTTTTGCCCCCACCGGGGTCAAAGCAAACGAAAGCGGCCCCCACCTTTCCGTCTTCCTGTTTGCTTCCGTCTGTATAGATGTGTACTGCATTGTCTCGAAGAATTTTGTTAGTCTCGTCTTGGTTGGACGAGGTTATAAGCGGGATGGTAATACGATCCGCCGGGTGAAGTAAGTGGTGGATCGGAGTGGGACGTTCCAGAGAGATGTCATGTGGGAGATGGTCGGTGGTTCCGGTCAGTCGGGCCACCTCTACTTTGTTTTTCTCTAGGACCAATAGGTCCATCGGAATAAATTGAGCAAGTGCCAAGGCGGCGGAGGTGGTTAGGTTAGGTTAGGTTAGGTTAGGTTAGGTTAGGTTAGGTTAGGTTAGGTTAGGTTAGGTTAGGTTAGGTTAGGTTAGGTTAGGTTAGGTTAGGTTAGGTTAGGTTAGGTTAGGTTAGGTTAGGTTAGGTTAGGTTAGGTTAGGTTAGGTTAGGTTAGGTTAGGTTAGGTTAGGTTAGGTTAGGTTAGGTTAGGTTAGGTTAGGTTAGGTTAGGTTAGGTTAGGTTAGGTTAGGTTAGGTTAGGTTAGGTTAGGTTAGGTTAGGTTAGGTTAGGTTAGGTTAGGTTAGGTTAGGTTAGGTTAGGTTAGGTTAGGTTAGGTTAGGTTAGGTTAGGTTAGGTTAGGTTAGGTTAGGTTAGGTTAGGTTAGGTTAGGTTAGGTTAGGTTAGGTTAGGTTAGGTTAGGTTAGGTTAGGTTAGGTTAGGTTAGGTTAGGTTAGGTTAGGTTAGGTTAGGTTAGGTTTTTTTTTTTTTTTTTTTTTTTTTTGTTTGGAGCTGTGTCCAAACCGCGTTTTCTCCCCCAATATCTGTCGAGGACCTTTGGTGTATGAATGCTTTCACAGCATTGATTTATTTCATAAGAGCATCTTTACATGATTGCATATTTCTTTCAGTACCATTCTTGACATGTTTTTTTTTTTTTTTATTGGTGTTTCCATAGTGTTACACCTTTCTTACTTCATTTAATATTTTACAATTACAATGTTATCTTGTTTTTAACAGTGTCTTGTATAAATTATTTCTTTCTAAATTTAGTGATCACATATACACGTTTACTTATATTATAACAATTTGTTTTCTTACCATACTAATTACTAGTTATCTACCTTATATATATATATAGATTATCATGTATTTTTGCCTTTTTTTTCTTTTAATATTCTTTGTTATTTTTTTTTTCCATTTTTTGCACATACTTTTTTAGTTTTTATAGTGTTTTATTTTTTTCTTTTATATATATTTTCTGTATTTTTTCTTTTCTTTTCTTTCTCTTTTGTATATTTTTTTGTGTTTTTCTGTTTTAGTTTTTTAGTATCTTATAGCTAATTAGTTTCTACATTTCATAGTATATGTACATGTATTTTACATACACAGTCTACACTATGTTAATTATACACTTATATATATTACTTAACAATTCTAATACAGTTTCTCAGTACAACACTTCACTAACAATATTTTATTACATTTTTATTCAGCGTTACATATAATATCTTTTACTATACTATATTCTTTGTATGCTTTTTATATATTTATATCAAAATATAGATCAAGCATAATTGTAATACCCATCATATTTTTGTTTATGCCTAAAACATATTAAACCGCTGACATTGACTGACTTGCACTTTGATTTGCTTCCTTTCAATTGAAAGTACGTCCAAATCATTGGGTTTGCCATTTTATTTATACGTGTAAGTATTGTAATTTTTTGAAAGCACATTTTATTAAATATTTTAAACTCAGAGTTTGTGTTGTCTTTTTTTCTAGAATTTTGATGTCTCAGTTTTGTTATGTGCGGTTAGGTTAGGTTAGGTTAGGTTAGGTTAGGTTAGGTTAGGTTAGGTTAGGTTAGGTTAGGTTAGGTTAGGTTAGGTTAGGTTAGGTTAGGTTAGGTTAGGTTAGGTTAGGTTAGGTTAGGTTAGGTTAGGTTAGGTTAGGTTAGGTTAGGTTAGGTTAGGTTAGGTTAGGTTAGGTTAGGTTAGGTTAGGTTAGGTTAGGTTAGGTTAGGTTAGGTTAGGTTAGGTTAGGTTAGGTTAGGTTAGGTTAGGTTAGGTTAGGTTAGGTTAGGTTAGGTTAGGTTAGGTTAGGTTAGGTTAGGTTAGGTTAGGTTAGGTTAGGTTAGGTTAGGTTAGGTTAGGTTAGGTTAGGTTAGGTTAGGTTAGGTTAGGTTAGGTTAGGTTAGGTTAGGTTAGGTTAGGTTAGGTTAGGTTAGGTTAGGTTAGGTTAGGTTAGGTTAGGTTAGGTTAGGTTAGGTTAGGTTAGGTTAGGTTAGGTTAGGTTAGGTTAGGTTAGGTTAGGTTAGGTTAGGTTAGGTTAGGTTAGGTTAGGTTAGGTTAGGTTAGGTTAGGTTAGGTTAGGTTAGGTTAGGTTAGGTTAGGTTAGGTTAGGTTAGGTTAGGTTAGGTTAGGTTAGGTTAGGTTAGGTTAGGTTAGGTTAGGTTAGGTTAGGTTAGGTTAGGTTAGGTTAGGTTAGGTTAGGTTAGGTTAGGTTAGGTTAGGTTAGGTTAGGTTAGGTTAGGTTAGGTTAGGTTAGGTTAGGTTAGGTTAGGTTAGGTTAGGTTAGGTTAGGTTAGGTTAGGTTAGGTTAGGTTAGGTTAGGTTAGGTTAGGTTAGGTTAGGTTAGGTTAGGTTAGGTTAGGTTAGGTTAGGTTAGGTTAGGTTAGGTTAGGTTAGGTTAGGTTAGGTTAGGTTAGGTTAGGTTAGGTTAGGTTAGGTTAGGTTAGGTTAGGTTAGGTTAGGTTAGGTTAGGTTAGGTTAGGTTAGGTTAGGTTAGGTTAGGTTAGGTTAGGTTAGGTTAGGTTAGGTTAGGTTAGGTTAGGTTAGGTTAGGTTAGGTTAGGTTAGGTTAGGTTAGGTTAGGTTAGGTTAGGTTAGGTTAGGTTAGGTTAGGTTAGGTTAGGTTAGGTTAGGTTAGGTTAGGTTAGGTTAGGTTAGGTTAGGTTAGGTTAGGTTAGGTTAGGTTAGGTTAGGTTAGGTTAGGTTAGGTTAGGTTAGGTTAGGTTAGGTTAGGTTAGGTTAGGTTAGGTTAGGTTAGGTTAGGTTAGGTTAGGTTAGGTTAGGTTAGGTTAGGTTAGGTTAGGTTAGGTTAGGTTAGGTTAGGTTAGGTTAGGTTAGGTTAGGTTAGGTTAGGTTAGGTTAGGTTAGGTTAGGTTAGGTTAGGTTAGGTTAGGTTAGGTTAGGTTAGGTTAGGTTAGGTTAGGTTAGGTTAGGTTAGGTTAGGTTAGGTTAGGTTAGGTTAGGTTAGGTTAGGTTAGGTTAGGTTAGGTTAGGTTAGGTTAGGTTAGGTTAGGTTAGGTTAGGTTAGGTTAGGTTAGGTTAGGTTAGGTTAGGTTAGGTTAGGTTAGGTTAGGTTAGGTTAGGTTAGGTTAGGTTAGGTTAGGTTAGGTTAGGTTAGGTTAGGTTAGGTTAGGTTAGGTTAGGTTAGGTTAGGTTAGGTTAGGTTAGGTTAGGTTAGGTTAGGTTAGGTTAGGTTAGGTTAGGTTAGGTTAGGTTAGGTTAGGTTAGGTTAGGTTAGGTTAGGTTAGGTTAGGTTAGGTTAGGTTAGGTTAGGTTAGGTTAGGTTAGGTTAGGTTAGGTTAGGTTAGGTTAGGTTAGGTTAGGTTAGGTTAGGTTAGGTTAGGTTAGGTTAGGTTAGGTTAGGTTAGGTTAGGTTAGGTTAGGTTAGGTTAGGTTAGGTTAGGTTAGGTTAGGTTAGGTTAGGTTAGGTTAGGTTAGGTTAGGTTAGGTTAGGTTAGGTTAGGTTAGGTTAGGTTAGGTTAGGTTAGGTTAGGTTAGGTTAGGTTAGGTTAGGTTAGGTTAGGTTAGGTTAGGTTAGGTTAGGTTAGGTTAGGTTAGGTTAGGTTAGGTTAGGTTAGGTTAGGTTAGGTTAGGTTAGGTTAGGTTAGGTTAGGTTAGGTTAGGTTAGGTTAGGTTAGGTTAGGTTAGGTTAGGTTAGGTTAGGTTAGGTTAGGTTAGGTTAGGTTAGGTTAGGTTAGGTTAGGTTAGGTTAGGTTAGGTTAGGTTAGGTTAGGTTAGGTTAGGTTAGGTTAGGTTAGGTTAGGTTAGGTTAGGTTAGGTTAGGTTAGGTTAGGTTAGGTTAGGTTAGGTTAGGTTAGGTTAGGTTAGGTTAGGTTAGGTTAGGTTAGGTTAGGTTAGGTTAGGTTAGGTTAGGTTAGGTTAGGTTAGGTTAGGTTAGGTTAGGTTAGGTTAGGTTAGGTTAGGTTAGGTTAGGTTAGGTTAGGTTAGGTTAGGTATAGGTTAGGTTAGGTTAGGTTAGGTTAGGTTAGGTTAGGTTAGGTTAGGTTAGGTTAGGTTAGGTTAGGTTAGGTTAGGTTAGGTTAGGTTAGGTTAGGTTAGGTTAGGTTAGGTTAGGTTAGGTTAGGTTAGGTTAGGTTAGGTTAGGTTAGGTTAGGTTAGGTTAGGTTAGGTTAGGTTAGGTTAGGTTAGGTTAGGTTAGGTTAGGTTAGGTTAGGTTAGGTTAGGTTAGGTTAGGTTAGGTTAGGTTAGGTTAGGTTAGGTTAGGTTAGGTTAGGTTAGGTTAGGTTAGGTTAGGTTAGGTTAG